>VACF01001286.1:0-24529 GCA_006891605.1 Pleurozium schreberi
GAAAGGGGAATCAAAAGCCAAACAATAGCGTCTGCAACAGAAACCGATCCACACAATGTTTAGCACAAAATTAATTACCTTGGAGATGGTTTTCTTGGCAGACAAAACCCTTTGAGTTTCTTCCAACTCTGCAAAATACAATAATAAACAGGTAAGAGGAAGACAGCGACATAAAGAATTCAAAAACACGACGAGGAAAAATGCTAACCGAAGAAAGAAACTACGGCAACAAAATTACTGTTCAAAAAGCGCATTTGCTTTGCCATCTTCCTCTTCACACTTGCTCGCTCAGACTTCGGATCTGTTCCATCTTCGCTGCCCCACTCACTACAACAGCAAAAAAACAAAAAAAATTCCATCAAAAACGAAGGTATAAACTGCTTGTCAATTGGACGATTGCATTGAAAATTTGCACATAATCCAGTACTACTGGGAAAAAATCCACTACAAGAACTCAGCCAATAAGACATTCGTTTATCTAYGTTWAAAAAGGAACTAGGCCATGCAGATCTCTAGAATTAAATTAGTGAATTCGGATTACTTCCTTCCCAGATGCAGTACGTGTTGCATACCTGGCCGCATCATGAACCATCGTCTCTTCATCTCGCTGCAACGACAAAAAGAGAAAAATTTCAAYGCAGGTCACAGCGCTACTCCTCAACAGTGCAATCGCGTATTCGATAAGAAAAAAATGAGAGATGTMGGGTTTATAGTAATTAGAAACGCATTACCTTTTCGGAAGTGTCCTTCTTTGTAGACTTCTCGCGGACCTTTTGCCGTGCTGTTTTCTTCTTCACCTGTTCACCCCAACCAAAGTGATGAGATTATTACGAGATATAGTTTTGACACGATCAAGTGGTGCGTTCTCCATTGCTCCAATAATCAATGCATTCATACTCGATCCTAACAAATCACTAGAAATTGCAAGCACATACCGAGAACCAGGAAAGAAATCAAAGACTCTGCATTCCAAAAGACACCAGTACCACGTACCATGGTTATCAGACCTCCTCACAGCAATCCTCCACAAAATTGAAAGTCCGAAGAGCAAGAGCGATCGTCTCCACGGCAATCTCAGGGTGCTCGTCTCTGGACACCCTCCAGGCCAAAACCCTAAAAACCCAGAAAGTCGCTGTCACTTTTGAATTGCAATATCAGACGTTGAGGTCCCTGCTGAAACATAAAACATAAGAATCCAAAGAAAAGGACTATCAAGTTTCAATTACCCTAAGGTCGAGTCAGTTTTGCAAAAATCCGAAAGAAAATTCGCAACAATACAGAACCAAACCAAGACCTAACAATGCGAAACTGCAGTCACAAAGCCAAACAAATGGTCGACAAGTGCCCTAAAACAGGGAAAAGCAGTACGACAGGAGAACAGGGATATGCGCAACGAAATCGAGATTAGCGCAATTGTCGTATTCACTTACAATAGCATTCACTGATCAATGAGTAGCATTGCAAAACGTTGCGTTTTCGTCGATCAAGCCCACGAGAAATGCAGTGCCAGCATTCCCCTCATGAACACTACTGTAGCTCTTATTGTAAAATCACCACCATCTCATCAACCACCAATTGGTTCCTCCTTTTGCAACGTCCAACGGTATACAAAGCCCAGAAAAACTCCCTAAACTAAACCCTAAACCCCCAAGGTAAGATCCATCCTAAACCACCCGGCTTCTCTCAAACCCTTAAAACCGCTCCTAGCCGCACCTAGCCGCACCTGAGCCAGGTAAGAAACGTGCAACTGTTCATGGAGCCTTCACCCTCCGGTAACGTAAACCACTGGCTGGAAAAGCGCCGTTCATTGCTCGGAAGGATTCTACTGAATAATTAGGGTTTCATGTCCGTAATGCCCGATTACGCGGGCAAAATTGCGTAATCGGGCATTACGGATTTCTCATTCAAATTTTTTCAGTCATCCAAAGTTTTGCATTTCCCAACAGTGGTTTACACCGGGCCAATGGCCCTCGTCGTCATGCATTGCCCTATACTTAGAAGCTACCAAAAAAGTGTAAGAGCATAGAGGAGGCAGGAGTGAACCAACCCCCTCGCTAGGTCCTTCTGGAAAATGCTGAAATTTTTATTTTCCATGCATGATAAAATTTCTAAATTTTGAATTCATAGGTGCAATCAAAGGAGCTAGGAGGGGCATACAAGATGAATTAATCAAGCACAAAATAATGGTTCTTTTTACTTGCACCCTTGGAATAACTTGGAAGGGCAAATTCACCGTGACCATAGAGAATACACTCCAAGGACCACTGTAGGGATTCCAAAGTGTTTTTATAGTACTCTTGTAGTTTACAACAACACTTGAGTGAAGTTTAATATTAATTTGGAATTTTTGTTTGCATTTTTTTTTGTATGCAATAAAAAATAAATAAATAATTTGTTGCAATTCCTTGTATTCCTTTTTATTTCATATTACATACGTCAATTTGTCACCAACAATTAATTGTTCATTTTAAACATACTTTTCTAAGTGCCTATAAAATTCTTGTTGGTAAAAGTTTCTTTTATTTATCCTTTACTTATTTTATACCATCCAATTTAATCGTAATCTCTAGGATCATAACTAGAAATATAATGGAATAGATTGTATGTGTAAATGAAATAGAAAAAACAAACCACGGAGAAAAAAGGACATGAATCCCTATTGACATGGAAATAAAATAAGCCTACAATAAAAATATTTAATACTTAAAATGGATGCAATTAACTGGTTTGCCATTTTTCCAGTATGTGTAAATTAAGTTTATAAATGTATTTTAATTCTTGAATAAATATTGAATCAAGAAATTTATTGAAGTAAATTATAAATTTTTATACTAGTTAATAAAAAATAAATCTTTGGTATATCTCATTTTAGGTTTTGTTATTGTCAGAGATGCTATATTTTGAAATTGCAATTTGTTTTATTTTTTCATTTATAGTTGTTGTTTTTTTTGGAAGATCAAACAACATTAATACATAATGAAAATAGAATAAAAACTACTACCAAAATTTGTCCCAAAGTCCTTGTAGGGACTTAAAAGAATTTAGATTCGCTTTTGTGACCTCAATGTTTATTATATAATTCTAAAACTTTCCTTGAAGACAAAAACACAAATTAGTTTTTTTTGTAGTATATGATTTTCTTTTCAATAGGTGCCCAGAAGCAAAAGTTATGCCAAAAAAATTAAGAATAACTTTGTTCATAAAAATGATTTGCTTAACTAAAGAGTCAATTATGGATAGTTCAATTATCTAATCCATATAGGCTTAGGAAGCACGTACTACCCTTGGTGCCTCTTTTCAAAAGAAAGCTCTATAATACGGACTTGTAACTAATAAATAGTGGCCATATCTATTAATATTTGTATTTTTGGAGTGGTTGAACACCGTGTTGAGTTAGGATATATTGCGAGAAGTAGTGTAAGAGATTGATAGTTGTGGTTGTTGGTCTGGGTTTGATTCCTATTGATTTCATCATATTAAGCCGTAGGCACTATCATGATATGGAGCTAGAGTTTGTAATTCAGACACACACGTATTTTTTTATTAATATTTTTAATATTTTATTGTGTATGAATTTATGCCACCCTATATCCACAAAAACGTTGAAGGACCAAACTAAACAAGGACATAACATGTGTAATCCCAATCAATTTACGGCTTCTAAATATCTACTCTACAAATTTATTTTAATTGAATTTTTAATGTGATGTTTTCTCCAAGATCTAGTGTATTCAGGGCTCATTTCCAAAAGCCATCAACACTAAAAAAATCAAGATTTGCAATGAACACCCTTGCACAAAATCTTGAAAAAAAAATCATAATCATTCATTTTCAAAATTGTAAAGTTAAGAAGGTTCAAAGCCAGATAATCTAGTCTAACAATGTGTTGCAAAACTTGTTTTTTCACTTTAAACATAGATATCTTGCAATCTCTAGGTCCAAAAACTCTGAAATTTTTCCGCACATCCTCATACTAGTGAGGTGTAAGATCCCACATTTAGATGTGCAATAAAAACAACTTCCAATTTTTTTTACTCTTTGCTATAGAAATGGCAGTTTTGAGTGTTTTTCACAAACAAAAAAAGGCCTTGGTCCTTTAGGGGTTAATGCAAAAAAAATTTAAAATTGGATATTGTGTTTGAATTTTAGAAAATATTTCAATACTCCAAAAATAAAACAAAATATTAAACCCATGTTTGCTCATTAGTGATTCTTAAAAAACAAAGTAGTTTATCTATCATTTGTACAACAAGTAAGTTATTAATGATGGTTTTTCATTTTTATTATTTTGTACAAAGCACTACTGTAGTATTAATTCTTAATATAATATCTAATACACTTTGAGATTTATCATCTCAAATACATAGCATCTTGACATGATGTCATGAGATCATCCATTTATGATAGAACATCAAGTATCATAGATCATAATAAATCTTTAAAAAATACCCATCCAAAATTTGGAAACACTTTCAAGTTTCAAGTAAGTTTTAATTCTTAGTCTTCTGAGAAGAGCTCTGGTTTCTTATTCAACCAATGTAGTTGTAGTGAGTGCTGTCTTTTGGGTGGATAGGGAGGAAGCTGCATGTTGAAGGTGCTCCCCTGGCCTTGCCTGGCAATACGGGTTACTGTACTCCACTGTAACTTACTGCACTACATGCCTCACTATCCATCCAAAAGAATTGTTTTTTAATTATTAACTCAACCCAACCTCCAACTAACCAAACTATTTTTTTTAATTTTTTAAATTAAAAATTAAAATTTTTAAATTTGTGTCCCCCCTTCCACCTCTTATAATCTTCAGAAGGTAATAGGATGGACAATCAAAATGGGATTTTACCCGTATACATATTTAGTATACATATTCAATATATGTATTTTGTACACGTATTTTGTATACATATTCAATATACATATATGGATTGGACAACCGGGAGCTTGGGTTGGGGGGGGGGGGGGGGATTTTTAATTTTGATCCAACAGCTAGGAAGGTTTTAGTTTTTGTTTAAAATCGGATCCACGGTTGTCAGTAAATGCTGGGGGGTATGTCAAGATGGGGAGCCGTCTTTTTCAATGGATAGTTGCACATGTTGTGATTGTTGCAATACAAGATTTGGATTTGGATTTGGATTTGGCAGTTACTACCTCTTTTGAGTACATTGTGTGAAAATGTACTGAAAAGTGGCAATAAAATGCCAATTCTTAAAATTTGGAACACATGGCATGTCTTCATGGACCCCCAAAATTTTAAATTTCAAAATTAAAATTTTAAGTTATTCATATCCCTCTCCCCCCTCCCTCTTGTAATTTTCAGAAACCAAATCATTGACAAATAATATGGGACAATGCATCATGTACCTGTATCTATACCCATATATGTATCCAATGCTCATATTTGTACTTGTATCTATACCGTATCTATACCCGTATCTATATCCAAAGCTTGTATCTGTACCCATACCTGTACCATATCTATATGCGTATCTGTATCCAAAGCTCATATCTGCCTCGTATCTATATCCAATGCTCGTATCTACCTTGTATTTGTATCCGTGTCTATACCCGTATCTGTACCCAATGCTCGTATCTGTATCAATATCCGTATTTACTTTTAAATCAATGGCTTGTAAATTTTTTGAGGGAGGGAGGGGCTAATTAATTGACCAAGGGTGGTATGCCACTTTTCAGTACATTGTACATTGTAATACAAGAACATAGTTTACTTGCTCTTATGGTAGTAAGCTTAGACCATAGCATTGGATTGCAAAGAGTAATTTGAGTGAATGTTCTTGTACCAAATTTTATATTTTGAAACCAATGGAATCTATAGGACAAAAGAGTCAATTACAATCAAGCCCCAAGGAGTTGGATTGTATCAAATTTTGAAATAAAAACATATCAAATGCAAAATATACGTAAAAAATCTAAAATTTCACCATAGATGCATGTTATAGATTTATAGAGTATAAAGTTGTGGTACACGTAGAACCTCTCTTAGTACATGGTGCTAGGACTTTGAACTAACTAAAGGGAGGTTTTTGCATGTCAAAGAAGTGCAATGAATGGACAAATGTCACCTTCCAACACTATTTTTCAAAGAATGTTCTTCAAATTGGCCCCACCTACAAACTCCATTACTGCAAGTTTTGCACAAAGAGAGGTTATAGTAAAAAAGGTTCTACTTGTATAAATCAAAGTTACCATATCACTCTAAAATAAAAAAATCAACAAACAATGGTTTGAGGGCCAAAGTTCATATTGCTATAAAATACTAAAATTTAAAAAAAACTAAAAAAAAATTCAATTGGTGAAAAATTATATATAATAAGCTTCATATCATTATTTGGATTCAAATTCAAAAAAATCATTATCATGGCTAAAATTCACATCAAGAGTAGATAGCAAAAAATGGCCAAAATACATAAACTACAAGGGTGATCTATGGATTGAGCACCTCCTTCTATAAAATAGCTAGAAATACCATAATGTRGGAATTTATGATACTATTTATTAAAAATGTACTCAAGCAACTTAAAAAAAGAATCAGATGAAAAAATGTTTTTTACCATCATACAATCTTAGGTGAAGTCAGCCACAACAACATTATAATTAACCTTGAAAGGACAAGACCTAAAGGTACTTACTATACCAACAACAATAATTTTTGGACTAATAAGGCATTCTTCATGTGTATGATGATTTGCAAACTCATCCATTATCCACTTTTAGACCTTCAGGTGTCCTTATAGGATTAATTGGCATAATGAAGTGTTTGTTATGGAGGATGAACATCAATTACTTATATTTGGTGAACATAGAAGTGCCCATCACCTCTAAGTTGAGTAACTCACACATCAAGTGTCCCATCACCAGTATCCTAAGGGCACTATGATAGACGCAAATTAGACAATTTCCATTTACTTGCCACCGATGAGATGACCACTAAGTATCCCCTCTCAAATCTTTCAAACAACAATTGAATCACTCGATTCAATGAAAATTCAAGAGTTCTTTGAGGCAACCAATGGGAGTTCAAGCGTAGTTTGCTTTAAGAGTGGCCATCGTAAGGGTGAGTCTAGTGGTAAAGGTAGGTACCCTATACTTTCAACTTTGAAGATTCACAAAATGTTATCCAAGGGTTGTAAAATTATGAAACAATTTAGGCTAGATTTCTCTTGAGGTTGCYAGTCATTAGATGAGAAATGAGACCTCTAGAGAGTCGTTTCAGGCTTGGTCCCCTTGCTATTCTCAATGCAATGATCAAACGGTTGGCTGTTGTAAGAAAAATAATTATCAAAAAAACATTTGACGTGGCAGTCGCTTCCCTACATCAGGCCACTACTGCAGGGTTGCCAGAACGTAGGAACCCAGCTAGGAACTCGCAGCCCTCGCTGGGCCTCAAAAAAGATCTAATGACATTCATATGAAAAGCAATTGGATTTGCCTTAGTTAGGAGATGGTACAATCAGAAAAAAATAGCATTATTGGGTGCAACTGCCTTAGTTCAATTTCCTCTCATATGTCATTAAACCATCTTCATGCTGATCTACAAATTGGACTGCTATTTTTTCTAGATTTTGGTTTTAAATTCAACAAAATGACAGTCTTAATGGACCATGGAACTTCCACATAAAAAACTCACAAACTACATGTCATCTCAAAAAATGCTAATTTTTTTTAGAATTAAATTTTTTCTTAAATTCATCATTTTCAATTGCTAATACTACAATAAGATGTTTTCTAGGAAAAGGTGTACTCCAGATTTTAATGCACAACAAAAGTTGGACTTTTAGTTTGAAGGCTTTACCCATCACTGGATGGGTTTCCTTTGATTTTGAAGCCCCTATCCAGTGAAAAGAGGCTGCCAATCATTTTGGTATTAGTTTCCCCCTTCCCTCCCTCGTAAATAACGAGAGCCGTTGATTTTATATTTAAAAGAAATTACAAACCCCCCGCCACAACCGTTGATCTTGGACACGATCTTGGACACAGATACGATACAAATACAAATACAAATACGATACAAATACATATACGAATACAAATACAAATATGGTACAAATACGGTATGAATACGGATACTGGGAAACATATCCCATATTGTTTGGAGAAGTTCCTGCTTCTTGAAAATTATAAAGAAAGGGAGGGGGGAGTTCAAAAAAAAAATTAATTAAGTATTGGGAGGGGGGTGGGGGGTGAGGGGTTTATTACATAAAAATAAATTGGATTTTGAGTGCATTGTGTCACTATGCACTCAAAAGTGGCTGTACACAGCCAGCCTCCAATAAGTGAACAGTGCGTAGGTGCATGTGTGAGCACTTTCAAACGCAGATTAACTCACATGTCAAAGACTTCATCAGAAGACCTTCATTTCTTCATTGTGCCAATAGCAGGCAGTAACAACGAGGACAAAAGAAATAACAAAATACAGGCACCCGTAAAGGACCAGCATGCGTTTTCTAGCTACATAACAATTTCGGGCAAGTACGTGTGGCTGGGGATTTTCATATTTTTGGTCCAAATTTTAATAGAATTGCAGTGATCCTCGTTCACATCGACTTCCCATTTCCTATCCTGCTTCGTGTCTACCGATCGCACTTCCACGACTGTGTAATTCGTCGACTGAACACCATGCGGACCACAGCAACAGCAAAAGTCCACCCAAACAGATCGGGACCTCTGGAGCTTCGATTTGGATTTGGGCTTCGCGTTCGTCGTCTCGGGGTCGTCGCACTCGAGACGGGAATACAACGCGCCCTTCACCAGCTTGCGGTGCCTGGATCGAGATCGGAACAAGCAGCACCCGCTGTACTCTTCCTCCCCATCACTCAACGACTCCGCCATCGTCGGATGGCCGCGCTTCAAGCCTTCCTGCGCTGAGTTAGAAATTCCCACCGCGCCATGCTCATCGCCGCTCGCATTGCTGTGTCGTCTCTCACCCCCTTCACGGCTTTCACCAGTCAAGGGCGCCATAGACCAAAGAACCTTCCAGAGGTCCACTAAACCAAAATTATAAAACCTTCCGTGAATACAAATGCAACTTCGCTACAGGGTCACGACGCCATGTCGGCTACAGGAATTCAAAAAAATTCTTCCAAAAACGAACCCAAGAAAAAAAACGAAAAAAAAACGCGTGCCACCAAGTGAACTCTCTCTAAACCACTATCGACTTAACCACCACCCCAACGTCCCCAAAGACCCCAACCAAAGGGCAGAAGAACATGATAAACTTTCAAATATACCCAATGCAGGGCGAAAGCCAATGACCTTCAAATTGCGCCAGGAAACACGGGAAGCCAAAAGAGGAACATGCGCAGGGCGAGAAAACTGCACCAATGCGCTGKAAGGAATGCTCCTGTAGCCAAGCGATATCCCCAATTGGGGCAACCTCCAAGGCGCGAGAATCTTGACGCAACTGCGACGGTGGAGCACGGGAGATTTTCTTCACAGGTTTATAAGGGTGGCAATGCACAGTTGCACACCACCCCCGAGGCAGGCCCTTGGTGGCTTCGTCCCGCCACACCGACATCACGAGAGAGACGATGAGTGTCCTGCAACGGAATATTATTGTCAGTCGTTCTCGTGAGAAAAGGGCTCCCGGATAGTAGATATCGTGGCCGTCGAGAGATTGATCGGACGGACGGACGTTCATAGGAGCGTCCACGGTCATAGGGAGTTCTAGGGTTCCCCAACGGAATACTGTTCTTACTGATCAGTGCCCCCTTGCAGTGAGAAAAGGGTCTCCATAACTTCAATCAATCTTGGACTTCCAGGGAAAACGTCTTGACAGTTAAAAACGTGGTCATACGAGAGTCCAAGGCAGTGATTTTTTTATAGGCGAAAAATAGTCAATATTCACCAGACACGAAGATGCTTCACTTTCATAACAGGGAAATAAGTGGGAAAAGGCTTATTTTTTAGCCAAGAATAGCTTTTATATTGCAGCTCTATGGTCATGCATGGTCTTAGGGTTGAAGCCCTATCGCCATGGAACTCACCCATTGGCTTGCAACCATTGCCATTGGAACCCCAGTAGCGAGGCAACACATGTCTAAGGTCGCCACATGTCACCACAAGATTGGAAACCCTCGCCCATTATGCACCACAGTACATGACCTCATGGCCAGTCATGGCCATTGTGATTCATTCTCACCATCACGAAGATTGCCCAATGTTTCCGTGCAGGAGCTATAGTAGGAGCCAAATATTCAATAGTAGTTTGAAGTTTGGCGTCAAGCTTGGGGGCATTTATTTACAGTTTTTAAAGCTTCTTCTCACGATCCGCTCAATGTAAAGGATTGCGCAGGTAGATACTGATACTTCAGTTTCTATTTTTAATGACTGAGCATTGAGCAATTTAGATTTGCAAGAGTGGGATTTAGAAGATCGGAGTTGTGCAGTCATGGCAAGTGAAGATTTGCAGTATCGAACTTTATTTTCACAAGTATGGAGACCGGCGACTAGGGTGTTGGTTCAATATCGTACATATTTACATGGGGCTAAAGAGTATTGGGAGTAATGAGCTCATGGCCGCATAGGACTCTTGGCAATGCAAAATTCTTGTGCAGGTACATCTTTGAAGCGGCTTTGTCTGTTTGAAGCTCTAGTCTCTTTTAACATGTATGAACTAGTTGGTTTCCAAGATTTTCAATTGTGTAACGTTTTTAGTAATTGCGTTGGTTTTGGTGCCTTGAGGCTTGTGTAAGTCAAGAGTCATGAATGTTTTTAGTCATTGCGTTAGTTTCTGTGCCTTGAGGCTTTGTGTTCATTTAGGTTTTCAGTAAATAATTGCATTGGATTTTGTACCTTGAGGTTTGAGTTGGTTTAGGCCTTTAGGTTTTGAATAATTGCGTTGGTGTAGGGTACAATTGCTAATGTCTCCACTGATAGTGAGAGTTTGCACTCATATTACGACAACATCTTGGACCCTGCTGAAGTTAACAGTACGCAATTGGATCGATTGGCAGTTGCAACACTTGAGCAGGATACTACTGCATCAGCTCTAATCAACGAGATAAACCCGTCAATTGCAGTCGCAGGGTTGAATCCAAGTTTGCCAAGGTCTTTGATTGGAGAAAGACCAAGACAAGCCTTCAACATTAACATGGAGGGAAGATCGTTGTTTCGATACTTCAGTTCAAGTAGGAACGCAGAAGATGGAAGCCCTCTTGAGCGTAGGTAGCCACTCACTATATCTGAGGATTTACACCTCCGACGACAATCGGTACCTACAACTACTGTACCTGCCAAGACGATTGAGCAAATGGACCCCTTTGTGCATACAAGATCCATGTTAATCAACTGCATACAACCATGACATCAAAGTCGACCTTTGAAAGTCCCTCTATCAATTCGAGAGCCAAATTCTAGAATGGATCTTAGGGCTTTTGCGGAACCACTCGGCAAAGCAAAAGAAGTAATTGAGGAAAAGAGCAAGGCTAAGAAGTTACGCAAATCAAACACCATCAATGGCCCAGGAGAAGGTACTAGTTCTACTCCAAGTGCCTCCCAATCTAGGCCTTCAACTCCAAGCAGCTCAACTCAAGTCCTTCACAAAGACTGCAGTGAATATGTGAACTACTCTGACGAAGAGACCATGTTTGTGCTTAGCGATGATGATTTTGAGGCTGTCCCAACAGCACCTTTACTAAACCCAGTATTGAAGTGCAAACAATAGGAGGCATCCCGGAGATTCCAAGAAACATAGGCAGCAAGGCTACCATGGGTAGAGATGACTCGAAGCAAAGATGGACTTATTCAAGGTGTGAAGTGCCTGATTTGTAGCGCAGTGGAGAGAAGAAGCAAGTTCATGAAGGCAAAATATGACACCCTTACAAAGCATGCAGGTCGCCGCAAAGCATTGAAGGATATTCCAGGAGTTGCTAAGAAGGGCGACTGGTATTATTCAAAGGATTGTGCACATGCAAAGAATGCAATCTTGTATGCAGCACGTGGCCCTCAAACAGTGCACCAACTCGTCCAAAATGAGTCAAGAGAACGAGCTCGTAAGCGTGTCCAATTTGCTACTATTTTCCACATTCTGAATGATGGCCGACCAATGACTGAGTATGAGAGTTTGCAAAGCCTGCTCAACTTCCTAAATGTGTCTCACATGCCAAAGAAGCACTGGACCGACAACTCTGGGTGGCAGATGGCAGAAATGATGCATGCTCAAGTGAATGCTAATATGAAGGAGGTGATTAAGAATTCAAATTATTTGACGATCACCTGTGATGAGGTGACAAGTATAGATAATGCAAGTTGGATTTGCATCCATGTTTACACGGAGCAAGTTTGGACACGGGCGCCCATGCTTCTCTCACTACAACATGTGYAGGTGTGTCATTTGTATATTTAGAGTCATTTGGTATGAACTTTCTATGTTTTGAGTCTATTATATATTCTAGTTGRTTTATGGAACTTGCTTGGTGCTTGTTGGAATCTTGACATCGTAATGCATGCCAATATGTGCAGGATGCAAGTGCAACAAACTTGACCCAAGTCATAGCCGATGCATTGAGGGTCCGAGGTGGTATGAGTCGTGAAGAGGWTTCATCRAAACTGGTTTCATTTGGCGYASATGGAGCCAATGTTTTTCAAGGAGTGAGAACCGGAGTCACTCGACAACTTCAAGAGAAGCATGCACCGTTTGTCGCCGGAGTGCATTGTATGTCACATCGTGTTGATCTCGCATTRAAGACTTTATCAAGTATGCCAATCGTCTCGAAAGTGGAGGACCTTTTGCAAGTCACCTATGCCTACTTTGCCCACTCATCAAAGCGCCATCACGAGTTCATGAAACTTGCAGTCCTTATGGAGAAGAAAGGAAACAAGATCCTCAAACAAATAAAGACAAGGTGGATTTCATTGTTGAAGCCTGCAAAGAGAATTATGCAACTATACTCGATCTTGGTTTATAAGATGCACCTTGACACGAAAAAAGTGAAGACTGTAGAGAAGACTTTTGAGTCCCTTGTTGACGTGGAGACACTTCTTGGACTTGCTTGTTTGGTTCCTCTTCTTGAATTGCTAAACGTTGTGATTAAATTTTCCCAACGGCGCAATGTATTTATATGTGACTTCATTGCTGCAATCAAGCAATGCTAGAAGGACCTGTTTGAGAACTACTGCGCTGGTCGCTCAGCCTACCAGTTTGATCAATTTTATGATTTCAACGCTCTTGCAAACTTCAGTCATCCAGATCTAAAGATGGGCTGGGAAACAGACTTGAACTCTATGGAGGAGCAACTCGTCTTTGAATGTAACACAGTACCAATTGGGGCCAAGATCAAGAGGGGTGAATCAAACACATATGCATTTGTCACACAATCAACATGGTCCGCAGTTGTGAATGGAGTAAAGGAGGCATGTCGTAGTAAGCTACTACCCTTTTTGAAATTCTACACATATTTAATCTCATGATGTGGTTTGTAAGTTGTTATGTTTTGATAAATTGTTATGTAACGTGAAGTTTCTAAAGTATGAGTTGTTTATATAATCTTGTAGCAGCAACAAAGCAATTGTCTGTCGAGCTTGCAAGTCGATTCCCGGCTAATAAGCTCATGGATTCCATGGGCATCTTATACCCACAATATTGGATGCAGGTTAGTTTTGTAGCTTATTCTTTGTTTTCAAATATATTTCATATTTTATCCTCCTGTGAATTTCTTTTGGCCACTGTTTTTGTTATCTCTCATTCACCTATGGAAAGCCTAAGAAAGTGCTACATTTTCAATAAGTTACATGGTTGAATAGTATAAACAAGTAAATATAGGATAAACACTAAGGCAGAGACTACGATACTAGTCACTTGTTCTAATACAGTGGTATCAGGTGTGCAACTATGCATTGTTTTATTTTCTACTTGAGTGATATAATTAGGTGCACACTGTGTACTATTTTGCAATTGTTTCTTTATGACTTGGTATTTGCTTATGCAGGCCCCAATAGTGTATAATCGTACATTCAATATTCACCTGGAGGTTATCAAGCAACACTTGTCTAGAGGCAATTGTCTCATTTCTGTAGGAACACTTGACGAGCTTTCTGTTGATTCGATTGTTTCGTAGGCAAGATTAAACTATGAAGCCAGGTTTTTCAAACTCACTATGATAGCAAACGCAGAAGCAGCCACGCAATGTTGTCTGGAAGTGAATCCCTTTACGAGTATTTGGAGGACCATCTACTCAAATGGTATGTTGCAGTTCAGTCTTTCCGAGTTTATAAAACTTGCTGAGATTGCTTGTGTGCAAGTGCTTGGTTCAGTAGAAGATGAAAGGACCCTTAGCACACTTACGTTTATCAAGAACCGGCTCAGAAACTGTCTCACAAGGCACCTTGAGTTGGCAGTTGCAATGTTTGCCCAAAGGTTCTACACAATAGAAAACTTTCCATATCACGCAGTATTTGCAACATGGCAAGGTGCTTGTCGCCGCCGAGGGGTGTAATTAGAACAATTTTTGGTTCTAATTTTGTCATTTTGATCACATTTTTTTCTAGCAATGTTTTTTAGTGCATTCTCACTTCATGCTTTTGCTTGCCACAATCAAAAAAAAAATTGCTCACAAGCAACAAGTGCACAAGAAAACATGGAAAATCCTAATCTAGGATAACTCACAATTAATGCAAAATAATGTTTTGATGYCTAATAATGTTTTTATGCATAATTAATGCATAAATCACCTCCTCTTAAGAGACATAGTGATATTTTACTTAATTTTTTATTTATTTATACTTTTAATTTTTATCTTTATGTCAATGATGTTTCAGTATTTTTCTAGCGCTTCTCACACTTAAGTAATTGTTTTAAAGTGATTCTCCCATCTAGACTTATATTTAGGAATACAATACCTTGTATTTTCCAAAAACCCTAGAAATAGGGGTTTTAAACTAAAAATTATGAGTGCATAGCCCCTATTTAGCTCATTGACACCATGTTGCCGATACATGGGTCTCTTGTTCCGGTCTTAGTTTTGTTTGTGCATTTGCTTCAAAAATGTTCTATCACATGCTTTCTTGACATCTTTGTCTTTGTCAAGCAATCTTTGCCTCTTTGGTTGTTGGTGCATTGGTATTCTAGCCATTTTGTTACAAGAAAGGTATTGGTTGATATGAACTCGTTAATAAAGAAAAGATTTTCTCCCCATAAAAATTGAATATTAGCCATGGCTTCCAATACTTGATGTAAACAAGCGCTTTGATACTAGAACTTTATTAAGATTTGAAACTTTAGTTGGAAAATATCAAATTTGTTGACATTGATGATGATGTTGAGGGTCTCAGAAACCATACTAGAGAAATCACAAAAAATAGCTCTCAAAAATATATTGGATCAACATGTGATGTGTTCCTTGTGAATAGATCTATAGAGCGAGGGACATGATGTTGGAGTATCAAATGCTCTTTGTATCTTTGTCTAGTTATACTCTAAAAAAACAATTGTAACGTAGAGGTCGTACATATAGTGTCGTTTGCATGGGCAAAAGTGATTATTGGTCACTACCAATACTTGAGGATCTTGTTGCCAATTTGATGATATTTATAGATAAACTTTGTAAAATAGTACTTCCTTTGTTATTGATAACCTCGTAATCTTCCATTAGCCATTTTAAGGCTTTCTAGGAATTGGTCTTTCTATGTACCGCCGTGTTATTGTACATCATCGTCATGTCACTATATGAGAATGGGGTGTTTTAAGTATAGTCTAAGGGATAAGATTTTAAGTAATGACCTTTTTAGGAGGTTTTTAGTGAGAAATACGTGTCTTTATAATAAAATTTTGCTAAGAAACACTTATTTCTTACTAGAAATCTCCTAAAAAGGTCAGTACTTAAATTCTTGTCTCTAGGACTATACTTAAAACACCCCCATTCTTTTGTAGTGTGTACCCAACTTAACTTGAAACATGAATATAAAGAAGCACCAACAACATGGACATTTATTCATGCAAATATGAGCTTGTGAAGTGCAATTGCTCGATTATTTGCAAGGCCAGAAAAAATAATTTTGGTTGATGCAAATGCTAATATCTTGCAATCTACGTATTGGAGATTTCTGAATTTTTTTCCATATCTTTACAAATTAGTTTACTACAAGATCCTACGGCTACAAATATCCAAAAAAAAATTCTAAATTTTGGTACTTGTACTAGAAAAAGTAGTTTTGGAACGATTTTAGTGAAAACATGGTCAAACAACTTTAAGGGTTAAACAAGCTTAGTTGTGTAATATATCCATATTTGGTCAATCGCATATTTATATCAAGTCACATGACTAGAGTTTTAAAATTCTAGCCACCACTTCTTTGTAGTAGCCACTGATTTAGGGTTTTGAACTCTTAAACATAGTTTTTTTGTAGCCACTCCTTCAAAGTGGAGCATTTGACTATTTTTGCTTCTTCTTTATTGTTTCTCGTTGGCTCTTAGGCTTTGCTTCTTGTCGCCCTTTAACTCTTGTCTCTTTTTGTTTCTTAGTTCTTGATACTTGTTGCTTTTAGTTTCTTCTTGTTGTCTTGTTAGTTATTGCTTTTAGTTTCTTCTTGTTGCATCTTAACTTGTGCTTCTTGTTGCATCTAAGTTCTTGCCTTCTCTAGTCATTTGTTTCATTTTGTTCTATGTCAACCTCGTTGTATTCCAAATTCTTAACTCTTGCTTGTTCTTGTTTTTGTTTCATCTTGTTGCATCTTACCTCTTGCTTGTTGTTGGCTCTTTAGTTAGAACTTGTTGCCTTTTGTTACTTGCTCCCTCTATCACCATTGCTATTCTTTCTTCTTGTTTATTTGCAATTTTTAGAGATATAATGGTTATAGCTTTTTTTGAAGTTAAACTAGTGCTACATATTTTGTATTTCCCTAAATTTTAGAAGGTTGAGCTATATTGTTCATTCCCTAAACATTAACCTTCTTGATTGTACATGTAGGCACTAGAAGTTGGAATGAAGTTATTGGAGGCTACTTGCAACACAAGATAGGCAAAATCTTCACATTTTTATAAAGAATATAGATCCTATAAGCATGTAGGAATATACATTCATAAAGAGTCATTGTGATAAGTTTTGTATTAGTGACTAATAAATGTTATTGAGAAAAGATGCATCTTTTTTTTGCATTTCACTTTTAATATGACTCACTTTTGTGCATCTCAAAAATCATACATACTCATTTTTAATTGAATAGATTCTTTTACTTAGCTACTAAATCATGCTAATGGATGACTACAATGAGTCATATCTATTTAAAATGTATAGAAAATATGGTTGTAGTTTACGACAGGAGCTACTGTAAACTTCAATCACTTCAATTACAAATTATGCATACAAATCTAAGAAATTCAACTCTCCCTTATCCAAATTATTACTTKCTCGAATAATATTTCATAAAATATTTTGGCCAAATTATGATTGGTTATAGTCGCATAATACTCACAGTCAAGCAAAAAATGTAACTCTAAATTTAAAAAAATATGTCTACACTCAATCATAAAATGATTGATAACATTCCATATGAACTACAACACCATCCAAAACTATGACTCACATGAGTCATATTTCACATTAACAAAAAACACAACTCATTAGGGTTATTTTCTACATCAGCAAAAAAATATGACTCGCAACAATCACTTTCTACAATACTAAAAATATGACCACAAGAATCACTTTGCACATCACTAAAAAATATGATTGCACAAAGTCATATTCTATATCAATCAAAATAGGACTCACTTTAGTCATATTCCACGTTAGCCAAAAACAAGATTATATGGAGTTATAATGCACGTAGGATTTTTTTTGCCTAGGCAGCTCAAGAAAAAGTCAAGCGTACAAGGATAATCAACTTATATGCCATGTTGGCAAACAAATGGCTAAATATGGCTAATTATACCTTCCAATGTATATGACTGCAAATATGACTCATGTTCCATATGGCAATGTATATGACTCATGTAATGACTGGATGTAGTCATATCGTGAGTCATCTATAGTGATTTATGCGGAATCATATTTTGAAATTTTATGACTCTTCGTATGACTCACTACGGACATATTTTGAAGTCATAAAACAACTATTTTATTGTAGTGATTGTTTCATGTCATTCATAGTCCATAGCTCATAGATCGTTCATAGTCCATAGCTCAACAAGTACTCCACATTCAAGAGGTTGACCTTTGCCTTTTAGCACTTGTTCATTCAACAATAAAAAAAATTGGGATCTAAAAAATCATCATTTGCAAGTACCATCCTCAATTGCAAACAAGAGTTTATAGCAACAAGGTAGTACTCTCRCACAAAATTATGATGCCACCACCCTACTAAGCACTTGTGACTATCAATGATACTATTGTGAAGGACACTAAGTCAGCAACATAACACATATATTGAGCACCACTAGGCACTCAAAGGTTGTATGCAAGAGAAGGATTGACAAAAATGATGTAAACAATAAATAATGCAATACTTGGTGCTCAAAGATGACAAAGGAAAGAGATGAAGGTGCTTGCGTTGCGGGTGATGGGCCTTTGATGGTTCATAACTAGCATGGATACTTTTCATAACGGTGCATGTAACCTCTACTACCTATTGGATTACTCCATAAGGATGTGGCTCATATATTTGTGACTTGTGTGGCATGTATTCGTTGTATGTTCAACAAYTGTAGCATTTCCACTGCATTATTTATTGATAATTTCTAAAGGTGTGGTGCTGAGGTGGATTTTTTTGGAGTGATGCAGCATTTAAATGCCAAAAAAAATTGGGTTGGGTTGGGGCTCAAGAAGGGATGGCAGACCAATGCAAGGACATTAGGATGCAAGAATCTAGGTTGAAAACGGGGTTGGGGTCCATGGTTGGACGTTGCAGACTTTGTAAGACGCCTATAAGGTAAACAAGCCCATTGTGGTAGGTCGAGACCATACCCTAGTGATAGCTCAATATAGGGGGCTTTTTTTTTACTTTTACCCTCAAACATAATCCTATGGGGATCATTTCATGGGCACGATTTAGTGTCCTGCACCCCTGTCAGGGAAACCCTGAATTTTTTAAATTTTCCAAGCAGATTGAATTTGCAAATTCTAAATTCATATTTTCAACTAGAGGCCCCAAATTGTCGTTCTAACTAGGAGGGGGGTACAAGGTAAATTAATCAAGCCTAAAATAGGGGGCTTTTATTTTACTTGCACCCTTGGAATGACTTAGAGTGGCCGAGCGAGGGGGTCAGTTCCGGAGGGAGGTTTGAGCAATTTTTTGCAAAAAGGGATGATTTCTTTTAGGGAATATTTTGGCAATATATTCTTGCTTTCGCAATGGGTGAAACTGTAAGAACAGCCACATCTTGGGACCATATCACTCTAGTTTGGATGAATGTACACTATTTTGATTGAAAAAAACAAGTTTCATCCATATATTGTAGGTTTCATCTATTTTATGAGTGTAAATAGCTTCCTCACATTAGTGAAGATTATTTTTTGCATTGCGTGCAATGAATGAAAAATAAATACCTATTCAATCCACCCCGTCCCCGTGATGTCTGTAAGGTAGAAGGTTCTAAAAGTAAGCAAGCTTTAAAATGGATCATCTTTTTAAATGTATACAATTTCTACATGTTTCTTTTTCATAGCCTTCAGCAATGTACAACCCATGTACAATTTTGCAGGTGCTCCATTTTAGAGCCCTATGCCACTTCAACTTCAAAATTTTATAACTAATTTGACAAAGCTCCAAAAAGTATGAAACAACTTAGGTGAGATGTCAATTCCACTTGTCTTTCAAGGGAAATTCACTAAAAAATATTTCAAGATGATTTATCTCCCCAAAATTCAGTCCCATTTCTTAGATGCTCCATCATAGGACCTCCTACCTTATCATATCTCAACTGCTCGTCCACCCTATGTTTGAGGGTAAAAGTAAAAAAAAATACTATATTGAGCCGTCACTAGGGTATGTTTACGACCTCGCCTAACGAATTTTGAGTCTATGATTGCAAACCAAAATTCAAAAATTGCAAAAAATAAAAAATTCCTGCGTTTTCTCCTGTGGTAAATCTAGCTCGTGGAGCCCATTTCATGGGCCCAATATATTTCCTGGGACGGGGCTGAGGGCCTCCTGCCATGTGAGTTGGGCCGGTGCAGCTTCTCCGGGGAGCTACAGTGCAAATTTCAGAATTGTCCTGCTATGTGGACCTGTTGGGTGGGGGAGAGAGCGACTAAAAATGGCATACGTAGTGGATTCCCTTCAAGTTGACCAATCTCCACCACTCTCCACCAATGGGCTTGTCCACCGATATTGGTGAAGCTTGCAACCTGACTTCTCCGCTCACCGAGGTTGGCAAGACAATCGGTGGTCACTTCTTGTTATTTAGTGCTTTTTCCACCGGACCAATGTACATGGTAGGAGGCCCTGAGCAAGGGGTCAGTCAGGTCACCCTGGCCCACCCTGGCTCGCTAGCCAACTGAAGGAATCAAGCAAGATTGGAACAACGTTTGTTGGAAATGTAAATCCACACCAAGAAATGTCATGTTTGTTTTGTAGGAGGATTATTTCCAGTAATCTATTCTTGAGGCACAGAATTCAAATAATCGGTGATTACAGATCTTTCATTCATTGATTCTCATATTTCATCCATTTCTAGACGGGCGTTTACATTGGGCAATCTCCTTGTTGTCAAGAATCCTGAAAATAAATAGGTGAATTCTTTGAAGGGTTTCAGCCTCCTCATCAACTAATTTATTTTTGGAATTCCCTCCACCTTGGTGATTGCCTTGTACATATTACATAATGTAACTTACCCTGAACCTGGTTATGTTGTCGTACTGTGCGGAACTGAGGGACGAATTGATGGATGAATTTATATACTTATTAGAGTGCTTGCAAATCAATCTTTATTTTGAATATGTGTTGAGTTCCATATGTTTTAMAAAAAAAAAAAAAAAAATCACTGAGATTTTAACATGATTGATTACTCTTGAAAATTCTCTTTTTTCACAAAACAAAAAATTCATTTTGAAAACACAAATTAACCCCTAAAGTCCCATTATCCCCTCGGAGGACAATTTGGAGTTTGGGTAGGTTCCTATGGACTCACTTTATTTTTTGTTTTTCGGAAACTTTTTGTAAACATGTAGCTTTCCAAGAGCTTAGTGGATATATAATTTTTATTTTAGTCCGATGTCGGATGAAGAAGTTATAAGGTTTTTTTTAGTGAAACCAAACTTGAGGGGCAGGCTGGTCATCCACTTTTTCCTTGATTTTTGAAGGGGGCAGGGTTTTTAGACCAGACCACTGGCCAAGAGTGGGCAACCAATGAGTTCAAGCTAGGTCGTGCTTGGTAGGGCGCCCCCAGTTGCCCGGGACCATATTGGATGCTGTAGAAGGTGCCCAATGGACGGCCTAATGATTTTGGGAGGCGGAGGGGTGGGTAGTGCAACGGGGCAGCAAGGTTGCAGGTGCCTGCAAGCCCCGATGTTCGAATGTTGGGAACTTGATAGAGAACGTTGTTGGAAACGTGCTGGGTTTCACAGGGGTCATAATGGATCCATTTCTTTATGTTGCCCAATGGAATTTAGCATTTTGGTAATAGCAAAGGCCTTTGAAATTGCATAGAATATAGGAAATGTTTTTTTTCAAATTTTTTGGAGGTACTTGTGAAAAATGATTGCATCTTCAATTTACCGGTGGGATTTGTGAGATTTGAGAGAATGAGGTAGAAAACCTCATTCCAAAAAGGTAATTGTATTGCCATTCTTCACAACATAATAGCATTGTAGGATTTCTTTTGGAAGTGCTTTAAGTCTCCAAATAGTTCAAAAATTAGTAAAGGTGTTGCTAATATGACCTAGAATATGATGAATTTTTAAATTTAAAGTTCATAGTGCAAAAAATTACCACAAACGGTGGTCAAAGTCATCTAAAATTTTTGGGCAACGCCAAAATAAACTTTTTTCCCAACTTTGAATGCAATTATCTTCCAATCTATATGGTCAAAGTTGATGAAATTTTTACCATGTCATTTTAGACAAGTGATGTACAAGATCTTATGGTTAGATCTTGCAAAAATACTTATTGTGTTTTCTTAGATGAATGGAACAAAAATGGTTGTTTTGAGTTTTTTTGACAGAAAAATGGCCTTGGGACTTTAGGGATTAATTCACTAGAATTTTGGGCAGTAATTACAGTGGAAGCTTCAAAAACTATCAATACAAGCAATTTAGCATAGTTGGAGGCATTCTTTCCTTAAAATTATATTTCTGTGSTAAAATTCATTAATATTCAAAAGAACAATCACATTTTTTGAATGTTGTATGTAATTTCTATGATTTTTCAATGCACTGGCTTCTTGGACCACTTAAACTATCCCATAGGTGCATTCAAATCTAAACTCTTAAAAAATCAGTTGTCAGCAAATCAAAGTTAAGTATGTGTCCTTCACATGTATGAGCCAATCAAAATTAAACATTTGGAGGACACATTCACCAAAGTCTAGGGACACAATTGGGTGAGCCTAGGGCCCATCATTAGGAACATGTGCAATAATAGGTGCTCCCACCTTAGAGCTTGAATATGCTACACTAACACTCCATGATTATATAAAAGGGTACATGTTTCCCTTCGGGGTAAATTCATCCATGATTTTGTGAAGGTGATATGGCTCCTTGAACTAGTTGGAACTTGAGAGACTAGACTCCCTAAAGAAATCATTTTAAAGAGTTTAGATGGAGCTATTAGAATGATGGAGAGAAAATTGGGAGATAGAAATCAATCATCCAAAGAGAATGGAAGAGGACATATAGGAACCTAATGAAACCTTTGAAACCTTTGTAGACAAAATAAGAAAATAAGAATGTTATGTGACTAAATGAATAAAAATTAATTTGACTATTTTTCACTACATCCTTCACATGTTTTCTCACATTCAAAGTTTTTTTGCAACTCACACTTATAACAAGAATCACACTTGGGACCATTGTTCTAGGGACTGAAAACAATATCAAAGAGTGGGAAAGACAATAGATCTAGAACTCTAGATAAATGTTTGGGAAAAACCAACACCCAGTTCAAAGTTAGATGGTGGAATTGGGCCAAAAAAAACAATTGCAATTTAAAATACATCAACTAAAGAACAGTGGAAAAAATCTTGAAAAATTATATTTAGAGTAAGAAATAGAGACCCTAAACTAGACTTGCTCCTTGAAAAAGTTGTTTAAATATGGCAATTAAAGGAAAGAACTGGGTAAAACTCAAAAACCATCCCAAATTGGTCTGAGATGACCCTAAACTACCGGATGATGAGGAAAGGTCCCCGAACCAAATAGGCGGGGTTGCAAGTTCAATACCTGGCAGCGCTAGGTGGTTTACCTTGTGCAAAATCAGCCCTTCCCATGACCAAAACCCCTTGCAGTGTGTTCTTCGACACAGCACCAAAATAAAACGAAAAAATTCATGTCTTAAACTAAGTTGTACAAATACTCATATGCTTACTGCAGCATTTGATTCTAGTTGTCATTACAGTACCACTCATAACAATTTATGAGGCTCCACATATCCTGTAATGTACAAATAAATACATTATGGCTTGGTGGTATTGAATTACAGGATGCGCATCACTAGGGGTTTTACATACATACTGTCGATCGATCGGAAGAACCGTTCTTACAAAACTTACCAGCTTGAGGGGCTGAGGTGGGCTTGGGACTGAAAGCATGAGCTCCTCATCCCAGACGGGGTTGAGGTTTCTGTTCACCACCTTGGTTTTAGCACTCTACAGGACGGAAAATACGAATATGTGAGTTCAACATCAATGACAACCCCTGCGTTGAGTATAGTCGAAGAAACTCGAGATCTGAAAACCACGGGCATACTTGAAATTGAAACTAACAAGCATTTCAAGCGGTCAAGTGTCATAAGCACCTGTCCTCCAAGGATGGCACAAACGTAGGGATCACTAGAAAGCAAATCTCGAACAGCCAAGTTTATGCCTCTTACGATTCTCACTTTCAGCATTCCCAAGAATTCAACCATGCCAGCCTGTTAAAAACACAACGATCAGAAAAACAAAAAACAATCAGAATTTGAATTTCATAGAAGTACTTGGATATGATAGCAGAAACTGGCTCCAAGTAGGGGAGGAAGGGGTGAACTTTTCTATAAAATTATGTATATACCTCCTCTAATTCATGAACAACGTTGCTAATGTTCTTAGCATCAATACGATGCATTTTAAAAGCTTGAATTTCAAGAAAGAAGTTTTATGTCCGTGCCTCGCGTTCATGGAACGGCATGAAGGCTTCGAGATATCAAGCATCTAGGTGCAAAAACATTGATCGACCAATTATAGCACTCACGGGCAAGCAACTCATGCACATGCTGCCCTAAATAGCAGGAAAATCTTATCATGTGTGTTCAGAACCAGTCGA
Source organism: Pleurozium schreberi (assembly GCA_006891605.1). Lineage (NCBI taxonomy): Eukaryota > Viridiplantae > Streptophyta > Bryopsida > Hypnales > Hylocomiaceae > Pleurozium > Pleurozium schreberi. Next base: position 24,405 of record VACF01001286.1, read on the forward strand.
CTTAGACGGGACAGCGGAAGTTCCGGTGACAAGCTGCAACTGTCACTCAATGCCCTCGTCACTGCTGGAAATGACAATGTTTAGATAATTTGGACATACCGAGCTTGGGTTTGAAGTAGGAGACA
>VACF01001287.1:0-20121 GCA_006891605.1 Pleurozium schreberi
TGTCGAGTCGCACTGCGTGCCTGACCTGTGGACCCTGTCTGTTTCCGGTTAGCGCCACATTGTGCAGAGTGACGTTGTATTAGGGTTTTATGATCCTTCGTTCAAGGTACGCTATTAACTTCGTTTATCTTTTGTCTGAATGAATGAGAAGAAGGACGGAGTCGGAAGGGAAGCCAGCGTGGGGCAATGCATGACGATGGCGTGGTTAGGGAAACCCTAAGTGTGTTGTCCCCATGCACTGCCTCTTCCCTGGCTTGCCTGCCTCCATTGTTCTCACCATTTGTCTCCTTCACTGCAACTTCAACAGCTCCTGTCGTAGATCGAATGTGTGAGTTCTAACATGCAGGTGGCTTGTACTTGAATGATTTGCACACGCACTTTTTAATGTTAATCAGTAGGGTACGGTCAATGACTTGCTTGCGGTGTCAATGGTTGTCAATTGCGTTTCTGGACTTTCACAAGTGCCGATCTCATGTTGCCTAGCTTCGATTGCTTTAGAGAATTACATACCTTCCAGAGTACGTTACTTAATGTTTATGCTGCCAGGTTTCAGCAGTGTGTTTTTTTTCCGGCGATTTGGTGCAAAATTGCACCAAATTTTTTGACCTAGCACCAAGCCTAAAGGAAATTTTTAGTAAAATTTTGGATGAAATTGCCAAAAAACTTCAAGTTCAAGATTTTATTAACTCAAGCTGGATTTATCTGGTTTAGGCATTGTACCAGTTTGTTGTTAGCGATAGAATGCTTACAGCTGATACTTGAATGGAATTGTTACATCAATGTTGTTGTATTACTGATATTCGCCATACTCGCCAATGCAGTGCTTCTTCAAGAGATTTATTGCAGCAGTGGATATGTATGGAAAGTTTTGATGCGGGAGATCATTCATGGAAGAATGGACACATGAATGATAATAATGTCCACGTGCAATGATGTGAAGCTCATTTAGAGAGCAGCCCTTGGCCTAGATTGGAGGCTGAAGGATGATGATCGCAGCGGGAACGTGATTGTGCAGCTTGATTCTTGAGGTGGGCATTAATAGATTTCATGTGTTCAATCTGCTGTTCAATTACTATGGAATGTGCTAGAGAGGATATGCTACACAAATGATTTCTCACTATTTCATAGCTTTTGCACACTTCAGTCTTATCACAACAAGAGTTTCAACATGACTAGAATCTTCAATGATTTTTGGACATTGATCATGGGGAATGAAAATGAAGTAGGTCAATCATGAGGAGATTATTCCACCTGCTTTGTTAGTGCATATACCACCAGAAGTTAGGAAGTATTATCCTAGTGAAAGATTCAATTTGTTTGACATTTACACAAAATAACTCAGAAATATGCATGCTCAAATCTTGTTGCTCATATCTGGAATTAAGCTAGTAACAGAAGCCTAATCCATGGTGATTTGGATGTTCTAAAAAGTTGTCAGAGGCTTGAAATTGCAGAACCTTCCGCAAACTTGAACGCGGCATCAATGAAACACACCTGGAGAGGTTGAAGCGAAGTGGAATCATGTAGCTTCCAGGGGAAACTTCTAGGCACTCAAAGTTGTCAATATTCTTGCTAGCAAAGAAACCATTCAAATTGATCAACTAGTTTCCTTATTAGATACAAGTTATTAGCATGGAAGTCTCAAGAAGTCTCAAGTAGATGTCTGACCATAGCTACAAGTCATGTAAATTCATACTTGTTGAAGCCTATGCTACATGTTGAATTTATATATATGGTTTGTCCTCAATGAGATTAGAGGCAAGCTCTATTGTATAATCCAAGTAGGTAGCTCACAACCCCTTTTCAACAAGATTGCCGTCTTGTTTTGAACTTGCCAATTTGCTCGTGATGTTGGCTTCCATCTTGATTMACTAGCTGAGAATGTAGAGAAACAAGATGGTGGTCTTAGTAGCTTGAAATATCAAAGACCGAAATCAAAATGCAATTACATTGGATAGAAGTGTGCGTGTTGCCTTAAGGTAGGTGGTCCACAAGAGCTTATTTGCTGTAAGAGGTAGTATTTTAGAAAAAAATTCTAAAAGACAAATGAAATTGACATCGAACCAAGTCCTTTCATATTTTTTGAATTAGTTATGAATTTTGAAGTTGGAACAACATAGGTCACTAAAAGCATCCACCCTTTGCTATATTCATTGTAGAAAAAAAAGTGCACCTTTGTATTAAACAACACTTTTAGAGCATGATTTAAGATTTTATTAGTAAATACTGGAATGTGCAATGGTTTATCTAATACTATAGATATAAACATATGATCTAAAAATTAACATGTTATTACTTTTGTTTAAAATTTGTCCTTCTAGGTTGCATTTTATATAATACATATTCACAATTATAGAAAATTGGACTATTTACAATCATAAAATCTAAAATTGAGACCATGACCATATTTTAGCCTTTAGGTTTATTAGAGGTCTTTGGGCCTTGATCTATGGTTAGTACTTTGTAGAAGAAGTTTGTTGAACATGCCCATATAAACACTAACTTGTACTATTGAAAGTGTAGTTAGCTATGGAAGGTGGAAAAATGCAACATTAAGCATTTGCAACAAGAATCTTCCCAAACCCCACAATGCACAAACTCTATGGGAATAAGATGTAGCTGCTATTTGTGCGGGGGTGGCCCTTAGGGCTGGCCCAAACCGTTAAATATACTGGAATAGCGAATAGGGGAATAGAACCCTGTATTGATGCCTGGCAGCATTCTTATCCGCAGGCTGGGAAAGCCATAAAATAATAAACCAATGGAAAAAGCCACGAGGACCGACGAGGCTGCGGGCGTCGTCTCGATCGCTAATCACCGTTCCTGAGTTAATTAGTAGTCAAATCCCGGTTTACCGTAAGCCGTCCTCCCTCGCAAAGCTCTGGGGATGCCCGCCCCTCCCCTATATAGTCCGTGGATGCTTCACCCTCGACTCCTTTCGTTGTCGCAACCGATCTCTTCACGGACTGACTGCGTCTGCCAGCATTTGCAAGCACTCGCGCTGCTGCTGCTGGTGCTGTTGCGAAGTTACTGCAGCAGGCAGGCATTTCTCTCGCGCTTGGTCGCTGTGCAGTGAGTGGAGCGTGTGTGGTGGGAGGGAGGACGGAGCTGCTGACGCGAGGAGCCGCTTTCCGCGTGAGGTGGTGCGGTCCCGAGGGGGAAACGGGAAGCTGCGCACTGGAAAAAGGAGCGAGCGGCTGCCTGCTGCTCGCCTGCACGGGGGGCGTGCGAGGGAGGGAGGGACGAGGGCGACCTGGTGGTTTGGGAGGTGTGGTGCGGGAATTTCGAGGACGATCTTCGTGAGGGAAGGGAATCGGCGGGCGAGGTTGTATATAATTGCGGGCCTCGYAGTGTGGAAGAGTGCAAGGTCGGTGGAGTTTTGCGGCGGGCTGCGTTTTTGAGCAGATCCGTGGATTGACGAGGGCAACTGTTTGCGCTTCTTAAAAGCCGATCGATATTCCGGAGCAGAGTGCTGCCGGTTTGAGATCTCATTGCTATCTGCTTAACTTCTTCACCGCTCCCCATCCCCTGAGCCCCGCCTCTCTCTCTCTCTCTTTGTTCCTGTCTGCATCTTGTGCTTTCGAGTAAGCGGGGAGGTGTTAAAGTGGGAAGTAGCCAGCGGCTGTTGCTGCAAGGAGCGAGGGAGGCCTTGTGGCTTGTTAGTCTTCTTTTCTGGAATTTCGAGGACGATCTGAGGGAGGGAGTGGAATTGGAGAGCGAGGTGGWAGTGGTACTGGTTGTAATTGCAGGCCTCGGAGAGAGGGGAAGGTCGGTTGAGTTCTGCGGCGGTCTGAGTTTTTGAACAGATCTGTGGATTAGGGAGTGTAACTATTGGACTCTGTGGCGTTGATCGATCTTCGGAAGYAGAGTGCTGCCTGCTTGAGATCTCATTGCCGTCTGCTTATCTTCTCTACGGCTTTGCTTTTTGTCTTCCTTCCTGTCTTCGCCTTTTTGAGTAACTCTTTGGTTTCTTGTTAAGATCGAGTTTGCGAGTAAGCCTAAAGTTTCTAAGCGCTTTCTTACGTCCTCCTCGAATGTGCACCCTGGAAGGAGAGTTTGACACGTCCAGTCTCATCACAGCGGGAAGCAGAGAATTGTTGCTTCCGTGACTGGGACTGGGACTCAACAGCCTTTYATGTGCACAGAGCTTGCATTCGTTGTGAGGTTTGGAGGGGGCAAGAGTGCTGGAGTAACTGGTTAGGATAGCTGCCTTCGGAAGACCGATCGGAGTGTGGATTAGACCCTTCCAGCGGCATTTACCTGGTTTGYTCGACCTCGGTAAGCCAGAACCCTCTTAGAATCCTGAAATAGTTCACATCATGAAGAACTAACAGGTAATCGATCCTAATTGTGTTTCTCGATCTCCTACATTACTGTATCTACACACGATTATCATACCTGGCTAAGAATTCGAAGATATCCATCAAATTCTCTTAACAGAGCATTAGTTAAAACCTAATGCCATTCGACATGTATAGCTTTTCAAGACCTCTTACTCTTGAGACTACCTCGGAGGCACTTAAGAAGACCAATAACACCTACGCTGCGGACGACAACGGCAATATTGATTTTCTCAAGTTCATGGACGAGAACAGCAATAATGATTTTGCGAAGCTTCGGCCGCGTCAGATTGAGACTCAGCACTCACTCGATGAGAGGTCTCTCAATGACATCATTTCTTCGGGTCTGTCCTCCCCGCGACCTCCCCGTCAGTTGGAGACTGTAAAGAGTTCTGAGTGCCTGGAAGCGCTGCTTTCTCCCAGCATTCGCTCTTCGGCCGGTACTCCTCGAGAGCATCATGCGTTTGAGCCTCATCCAATGATTGCGGACGCATGGGATAGGTTGAGGATGTCGATGGTGTTTTTCCGGACCAAGCCGGTGGGAACCATTGCGGCTTTGGATCCTACAGAAGATTCCCTGAATTACAATCAGGTTTGCTTGTCTTTACTATTTTCATTATATTTCCTTCTTTTCTTTCTTTTTCCTGATTGCTATAATGTACAGGGGAGGGCTATCTTGTTGCTGACCGCCATGAGCGTGGCTATAGCATCTTCATAGTACCCAATCATACATGTCCCTCTGTATTTTGCGTTGAAATATAATTTGGCTCTGCTTGAATGTTGTAAATACTGACTATATAGTAAAATCTTTATTCTGAGAATACTAGAGTTTATTTATCTGGAATCGCATGGAGGGACATTAATTGGTCATTTAATTAAGTGAATCTTAAATTTTTGCTTTAGCAAGAATTATTTAATAGAGTTAATATATGTGTTCGTATSTTTTTTTACGTGAATCGCAGTTGATATCTCCGTCTATGCACTTCATTGTAGTGTGAACTCATTGTGTACTGTGCTGAATATCATGTTTTCCTCCTCTAYAGAACATGACATATAATCTGGCTGCAGGTCTTTGTAAGGGATTTTGTACCCAGTGCTCTGGCGTTTCTCATGAATGGAGAGCCAGAAATAGTGAAAAATTTCTTGTTAAAGACTTTGCGGCTTCAATCCAGTGAGAAGCGTATTGATTGTTTTACTTTGGGTGAAGGTGTTATGCCTGCAAGTTTCAAGGTACATCTTCCTTTTGTAACCAGTGTATTATCACGTGAGATCCAGCGTTGTTCCGAAATTGAATCTTTTCATGCAATGACAGACTTCTCTGCTAAATTGTTACTCTGAGGCTCATGTACCTCAGGTAGTTGATATTGTTTGCCTACTGATGTCAATTTGTAGGTCCTTCACGACCCTGTTCGTAATACGGATACGATGATAGCTGATTTTGGAGAGAGTGCAATTGGAAGAGTGGCCCCAGTAGATTCTGGATTCTGGTGGATTATACTTCTTCGTGCTTACACCAAATCCACTGGGGACCATACCCTCGCAGACATGGCAGACATTCAGAGAGGAATGAGGCTAATTCTAACTTTGTGCCTAGCGGATGGTTTTGATACTTTTCCAACCCTTCTGTGCGCGGATGGCTGCTGTATGGTGGATCGTAGGATGGTATGTGTATCTGCAATTCTTGTAACACGTATTTATGGATGCTAGCAGCATTGCTGGATCAGCAATACAATTGACGTCTTCACTTCGTTTGAGTAGATTGTATTAGCATTGGCGTGCTGTTCCTCATACATTCATTGACAGAGTGCATAATAGACAGTGAAAAGATTACTCATATTTACCGTGGCTGCAGGGCATTTATGGTTACCCGATTGAAATTCAGAGCCTGTTCTTCATGGCCTTACGAGCAGCCAAGAGCCTCGTGAGGCCTGAAGGGGATGGAAAAGAGTTCCTAGAGAGGATCGACAAGCGACTACACGCACTAAGCTTTCATATGCGGGAGTATTTCTGGCTGGACCACCAGCAGCTCAACAACATTTACCGATTCAAGACCGAGGAATATTCACATACTGCTGTGAATAAGTTCAATGTTATACCGGATTCTATCCCAGACTGGATTTTTGATTTCCTGCCATTGAAGGGTGGTTTCTTCATTGGAAATGTCAGTCCTGCTCGGATGGACTTCCGCTGGTTTTCCATCGGCAATTTCATGGCAATCCTGTCCTCCCTCGCAACGTCCGATCAGGCTTCGGCGATCATGGACTTACTTGAAGCGCGGTGGCCAGATCTTGTGGGTGACATGCCTCTCAAGGTATCCTATCCTGCTATGGAGGGACATGAATGGCGCATTGTCACTGGATGTGACCCAAAGAACACTAGATGGAGCTATCACAATGCTGGATCTTGGCCAGGTAAACCTAACTAATTCCAGTTTTTAACTTTGATTAGGGATCAACTGCATTACGATTGTGTTTCCCCCTAGAAAGAAACATTCTCAAAGGTGGGATTTGGTGTTTAGTTGTTTGGGCTTCTGGACTGGTCCCCCACCCGACGAGGAGAAGTTCATTGCACGCCACTTTGAGTGGAAGTACTTATTATCATGGTTTCATCTGATGAGAGGGAGTTCCGGCATGGCAGCTGCTCCATGTGCCACCCGGAGACTCGCTCAGAGGTAATGTAAGACTTCTTTTCCTTTTGTTTTTATGTTCTCTCTCTCTTCGTCTCCGTCTCCGCTTTGTTTGTGCTCTTTATTTTGATTTTTTGGAAACAAATGATATCACGGGATTTCATTGAAAATGAGACCACTCAAGCAGACCAGACCCACCAGCCATGTTGGTGCTAAGGTAGGAGGTCCATAAAGTGCTCAAGCTCTAAAATTGTCCACCTCCTCAAATGTGCACTATTTGTACATGTTGTTTTTTCATTGTACCAACAATGTACAAATATTTTACATTTATGGAGGTGCTCAGAGGTAATGTAGGACTTCTTTTTCTTTATTTTTTTTCTCTCTCTCTCCGTCTCTGCTTTGTTTGTGCTCTTTATTTTGATTTTTTGGAAACCAATGAAACTGGAAAATGAATCCACTCAAGCAGCTTTGTTTGTGCTCTTTATTTTGATTTTTTGGAAACCAATGAAACGGGAAAATGAATCCACTCAAGCAGACCCACCAGCCATGTTGGTCCTAAGGTAGGAGGTCCATAAAGTGCTCGAGCTCTAAAATCGTCCACCTCCTCAAATGTGCACTATTTGTACATGTTGCATTTTCATTGTACCAACAATGTACAAATATTTTACATTTCTAAAAGTGGGCAATTTTAGAACCAACTACATTTCAATTCTGAAAATTCATAACTAATTCAATAAAGCTCCAAAAAATATGAAATGACTTGGGATAGATGCCAATTCCATTTGTTTTTCAAGGAAAATTTGCTGAAGATATTTCACTGAGTTTTACCTCCCCGAATTCAGTTTCAACATTTGAAATGGACACTTCATGGACCTCCTACCTTATTTATAAGAGTTGGGAGTGTGAATGAAAAGACTTTGATTGCCAGGTGGCAATTTTGTGGAGGGGGGTAGGGTAAGAGGGTCGTCACTTTCCACACCATATAACTTATTGAATGAGAAGTTCCAAGTTCTTCCRACCAATCAGGCATGTACCAATGGTGGGTAGTACCAGTCTTTTAGCTTTGTTTGGCAAGGGTTCAGAAGCTATCATTTCAACAATCATAAGAATAGATTATACTAAAATAGTGAAATGAAATATAGAATAACAATACTGATTAATAAAATAAATAAATAAATAGGTTGAAAGTATATATTTATTTGTACAAATTTTTTTAATGACTTGATTGACTATACATACTATAGACATGAAATATTGTTAAAAAGTATTAAACCACCGAAAACAATAGGATTTGTAAAAAGATGAATTATTCTACCACTTGTCACATTTCTTTGCCAACTCCTTACCACAGAAGTTGCACAATGACAATGATCAACACTACCAAACTCCTTACAATCTCGTCCACTGTCGTCTAATCATCTTTCTAAGTAAGTTTTAGTTTTAGATATCTACTTTGAAAGAAGTATAGGAGGAATCTCATTCTTGATCACCCCCATTTTGGTAGGTTAGGGTGGTCTATTTTTTATCAGTTCTAACGCATTAAAATTGGGAACAATACTTCTCGTGGTTAAATATGGTTAAGGTGGCACATAGCAATGTAGCACTCTTGATTAGTGCTACAATTTTTCTATCACAATAATGAACCACTCTTGATTTTACAACCTATCCTAGGTTGGAAATAGGATGACCTAGATGACGAGTATGAAAAGAACATAATTTTCACCTATAAAATACTTGATAAATTTATTTTGAGAAATAAAAATCTGCAAAAATATGATATCCTTTTCAAATCTATTTTTGTATATGTAGAAATTCCCCCCCTCAACATATCTGCACTCCATATAACTATGCTCAATTGCTTATTTGGTTAGAAATGGGTTGCCTTTGTTAAATTATGCAATCAGCTTGCAAGTGTCAGTATGCCATATTTAACTACTTTTGGACTATTCAATGAATTTTGGACTTTACATCCAAAGATCTCTAGATTATAACATCGGGAGATCTCCCTATGTTTTCACAAATCTACCGATGTTTTGCATAGATTTCCTGATGTTTTGCATTATTTCCCAATGTTTTGCATCATCTCCCAATAACCCATTTTTTTTCTACCTATGTCCATTTTTGATTTTGGACTTTCAAAAGTCCAAAAGTAGTTAAATGTGTCATAAGTTATCTCTTGTGACTTACAATCTTTGGCCTTTGTCACATGGAAAAGGAGTAAGTTACACAATCAAACATGTTGTCTATTTGTCAAGCCCACCACAATGACAATGATGGACCCATTTTTAAGTCAAAAGTTGTACATTGGAGAAAGCAAGCATTGCTAAAGCCTGGTGAAGAGTTCGAGGACAACAACACACTGCACGCCACCCGCCGCCACTAAGGTGGAGAATCCATCAGCCCATTGTTGTGTGCCTTTGTGTCCAGTAAGGTATGCCAGGCCTGGAGCCTGTGGAATTTGTGAGTCCCATACTTATCCCATTTTCCTGTCCAGAATTTGCAAGCCAGGACTGCAACTTGACAGACAAACTGGCTGTAAGGTAGGATGCTCTAAAACCGATTGCGCTCTATAACCGTTAACATGTAGTACGTTTGTTCATTCTAAGGTAGAAATGTTGTCCCGCAAGACATGTCTTATTTTTTGTGACCTAAAAAATAAGTCATGTACTACATAGCAACATTATCAACCTTAAATGAACATACTTCATGGATGTTAACAGTTTTAGTGCGCGATTGGTTTTAGAGCCATCCACTATAACCTTTGAAAGACGAACCGGTGACCGTGGAAATCATCCACTTTGATAACATGGGAATCATTGGTTTAAAAAAAAATCCAAAAGCACACATTGAAAGTCAAACTAAGGTAGAACCACTGCCCATTACCAACCACTGCCCCATAGCCAACCATAGATTGACTTATTTCCAACCAAGGCTAGAATGGGTTTTTTTTCATCTTTTCAAGGTTGGGACTAAAAGTTCATGATACATGTTCCAAAGTAGTGCAGAAAAAAAGTAGGAAACAGTGAGTGGAAAAAGTAGTTTTTTGAATGATTGGAATTGGAAGAGTCAAGAGTTCAGCTATGGGTCCAAAGCACTTTTTGCCTTTCAAAATTCATAGCAATTTCAATTCATGCGATAAAATTACCAAAGTTTTTGCAATCCTCATTATTTTTATCAACACACCTCTCAAAATATTTACCTTGGATTCCATTGCTTCAGATTTGTCCAAATTCCTTATTTGGTTAGTTATAGGTGGTTCTATTTTACTGTAGAAGATCTTCCCTTTCCACCCCTAATTCCAAGGATGAGTAGTTGCACTTTTGTCCTACACAAAAAGATGCTCTCTCATTCATCAACAAGAAAATGACTTTGATGTCATTTATGGGGCTAAGTTATATCATAGATTTTTGTGTGCCATACAAACTCAAATCCACATATTTGATCGCAATAAGAGCAAGAGTGGTTTTTTCAGTGTCACATCAGAGGACCAAATTGGTTTTCTCCCTGCGTTCATTGGTGTCAACACAAAAACGGTTATGGGTGTTGCTACCTTACACACAGTTCCAAAAACCACACAACAAAACCTTCCAATCACCAAACACTAATTGCACAACTCAACTACCAATTGAATTGAGATGGGAACTAAATCTTGTATCATTGCCCAATGACCGCACACTGTGTGGTGAAGGGACGCAAGAAATTTTTAACTAGATTTCAACTTCATCGCTTTTAAATTGCAATAAAATTTGTAGGAAGAAATCTTTTTGCATTTCTTTTTTTGTACATGAATCTTAACGTGACATTTAATAATCATGTCAAATTTCAAAACATGCAAGTCTCTATATTTATGTGGAGAAGAATTCGGATTTTGTCTGTGAGGTGATTGGCAAGTTTACTATATTAATCTATTAATCCTTGTTTGTATTCCTTACTGAATCGAGACACATATTCAGAAAGGGAATGCAAAGAGGAATTACAAACCAGAACACACCACGACTTTTCAATACCACTATCACCTTCAGTATGACCACAACGTTCCATCAAACCAAACTGAATGTAAAAAAGAAGAGATTTCAGGAAGAACTGACCTTTAAGAATCAAGATTCAATTACACAAACAAACAACGAGACAGTAATACATGAGATTATGGGAACCACAAATCACCTCTTGCTTACAATTACATTGAAAGTATAAGTTAAGGGAGAAGAATGAAATAAGTGAACCTCCTACAATTTCATCAGTCACAGCAGTTTACAAATAGGGTCGGAAAAGACCTACTCTCTCAAGACCTAAGAAATTATCTATGATGGCCTTGACAGAGTAGTAGGTGCCTCCAACTCCCACAAAAAGACCAAGMCACAGCACGCCTCCCACAAGCAAAGCCTCTCGCCACGACAACTGACTTCGATAAATCTTCAAGTAGCAGAGGCAAGGCAGGACAATCGAAACTGTGGCACTRAGGAACGAACCAATGAAGGCCATGAGAAGACCGAAAAACGGAACCGCAAGTGCCACGATAACTGTGCTGGAGACAATGAGAGTCCTCAGGATTGTGCCCCAAAACCTCATGTCCTTGCTGGAGCCTGCCATGGAGGGCGGCAAAAACTCCTCCAGTGCCACAGCCACTGGCGTCAGCGTGATGGCATATTTCGCAAAAGGGTTCACGAGAGTCACCCAAATTGCAAAATGGGACGCAGGAAGTTCCGGGGGCAAGTTCAGCGTGATTTGTGACTGCAGCTCGTCTCCGAACATCGAGTAGCCCATTACAGCGATGCCTCCATACATGATGGTGCACAAGACGAAACAAATGACCAAAACCTGCATTCCATGTCCATWMAAATAATCCATGTTAGCAACACGACAACTTTCTTCATTACGCTACGCCTCTCCTCTTGSGATAGAGAGAATGAATAATTCAGGATTGTGAACATGTTAATATTGCAGAACAGCTGGACAAAAGCGGACAGAAGGAGAAGAAMTGCAAAGTGATGKCTGCTTACATGTGAAAACTGCGAGCGGTTGCGCATGGAGCCGTAAATGCTGGGGAAGACAGCATGCCCACAGTAGCAAAATGAGTAAAGGCCCACGGCCACAGGGAGCCCGTCAAAGTGAACAAGGGAGCCTTGGTGATGAAACCCCACCCCATCGAGGAGCCCAATCCAGCCCACAGTCATCACAATTAAGAACGAGGCCACGACCCCCGTGGCGGAGACGTAAGACAAGATACGAAGCTCCCGCAGCCACACAGTGGGCAGCATGCAAATAGCAGACAGGATCACGAAGACTTCGAGGGGGTTCAAGGCAATACGCCCAATTGTCATGCCAGCGGACGGGAAGAGATGGGCCAAATTGTCGCCAGAAAGGATCAGAAACTCGATGGCCACAGCATAGAGTTCTAAATACAAYAGAATGGAMGTAGCCCASCGGCCCCAGTTCCCAAATGCGGCTTCCCCCACGTCCGGGTAACTGCAGATGTGAGCGTGTGAATCCAAACAGCGACGAAGCAAAATGGCTGTGAAGCAACAGACCAAGGCAAAGGCCACAAGAAGCGTCAGGCCCAGCCATCCACCCTTGGCCGCAGCATAAGGAGTTGATAGAATTCCAACACCTGCAAAAGAAAAAGAGGTTGGATCATAATCTCATCAGAATCAGCATTCAAGGACAGCTGCAAGTTGGTGGAGAATCGATCCTTGCGGGACGCTTTAGATTGCACCTGTATGTCAAAGCCACAAGTTTGAAATAACATACTCAAAGTTTGAACTAAGGTATGCGCAAATGCGAAACCTACATTTGAACCAAAAAGCGACACTAGAACCTCACCTCTTTGTTGAGGCGGGTTAGACAAATGTTACCTCAAATGCATCGAGTATTTTGTTCCACAAGCCAGGTCTTGAACGTTAGTTTTCTCCAACGTGAATTGATCAACAACGGAACAAAGAGTAAGACCGCGTCATTGCAACACCGCAACCTATTCTTAGTGGTAGCCTTCAGTTTGCTCTGGTCAAGTCTATAGTACACCATCAAGCCGAATGCGGAGGTGGTTTTGCCCCCCTGTTTTAACCCTGGGGAAAACACTGGAACTATTTATTTCTCACGCATAAATTCTTTTGCAATTTTTGACTTCATATTTGCAATCAGAGGACCCAAATTAGCTAGGAGAGGTGTTTATCACAAAACAATGACGGCACAAAATAGGGGGCTCTTTTTTTACATTCACCCATTGTTACACCTCCGCATTCCGCTTGATGGTGTACTATAGACTCGACCGTTTGCTCATGGCAGCTAGCCACCTCGGAACTAATTAATTCAATTTGAAGTAAGTCCCTGAATCAGCCATGATCGTCTTTCAATTGGAAGCATTTGTTTGTGGAATTAATTAAGCTGCTGCAGTTCCGTGCTCGAGTGAATATTAACAGACGTGAGAAAACAAATACATACATATATGAGCACAAGGGGTGTAGTGTAGCAAGCTTATTACTACCGATGTGTACATAGCTTTGTCGTGAAAAGGTGACAAGCCTTTGCTTTGAGTCTGACCAACTGAGCATTTCGGTTTATCAGCAATGGTTGGATGGAAAAAATTCAAGAGAGTTGTCTGTCACTGCGTCATTGGCTTGGAGCTTTTTTACTGGAAAAGCAATTTGTTTGATCGACCCTGGTTGCCTGCCCTACAAACTGGGTTCTTCCGTTCATCACATGGTGGCTGAGTCAGAAGTGAGTCACAGTCCACCAGGGCTGCTGCACTTTCAAGACCTTCAGTTGGCCAGCAGAGACATTCCCAACACTCCTCCGGCCTCCAAAGAGCATCGCCACCGCATCAACGTGTGACCGGGAACGTAAAAACCTTTATCACAAAAATGCAGACAAGGAACGTAAAAACCTTTTTCTAAAAATGCAGACCGGGAACGTAAAAACCTTTTTCCAAAAATGCAGTCTTGAAGCAATTGCCGTTCCGTCTCTCCCCCTTCTTCGGGGACTACCCCACTCCAATCCATGGGACACTCCCCTCCGCAACGCCTTACCCAACTCCTTTTACATCATCAATGACGTCATGAAAGTCAAAGAAGGAACTTTTGGGTTCCATTGAGAATGGTTTCTCCATTGTCAAAGGGTTGAGGAGTTGTGTGAGCGCTAGCGTGGGGTGGAAATCACCTTGAAAGTGGCGTGGATAGAGCCTTCTAGCATTGCCGAGGAAATCCGGAAAGCCTTTGGCATTGATGCAACGGAGCCCAAAAGTTCCTTCTTCACGCAACAATCACGTTTCTATCTGTTGTTTTGTTTGTCATGGCGATACTCTAAGGTGGCAAGCACAACTCTCGACATGCCTATTGCAGTTCTAAAAATTCTTATGGGATACATGTGTTGTAAAATGCACCGCACAAGAATTTTTAATACTACATTAGGCATATCCAAAGTTGTGCCTATCATAGGTTGAGTGACCTTAAGTACTTAGAGTGCGGATATGTTGAGGGGAGAAATTTCTCCATGTACATAAATGGGTGATTGCAAGAAAGGGTGGTACTATTTCCCGTCACAATTGAAGTGGCCTTGTTAATTTGTGGTATAACTTTTGAAGCACAAGTCCAATGAACATGAAATTTTTATTGAACATGTCTAACTTTATGGAAATCAGATCCCTTATTTTTTAGAAATTAAAAAAAATCAATTTATATTTAAAACTATTTTTGTTAATTTGTCACACTGTGAGGTTTAGGATTTTTTTACTACGTTACGAGTCCCCAAATTTAACCCCTAAAGGTCTTTGACTGTGCTTTCACCAAAAACGCTCCAAAACTGCCATTTCTAGTGCAAATACTAAATTTTAGGAAAAAAAAACATTTTTGGTCAAATGTAACCATAGGATCTTGTATCAAAATACTTTAGGAAGATGTGGAAAAAATTCCAGATTTTTTCACGATGTGGATTGCGAGATATCTGCGTTTAAAGTGACAAAAATCCATTTTTGAGCCCTGCGAAAATCCGGGAAGTTGCACTTCAAAAGGCCACATTTGTATGAAAAAATGTCCAAAATGGGTGTTACTCTTTGGATTCATTCCTTAGGTCAAGTTGGCAACACTCTTGAAAATTTTCAATTTATTTGGGATTGTACAACATGTAGGAAAAAAATAGTAAGTAGAAAGAAGTAGAGAATGATTCAAAATACTAAATTGTTAACAATTTATTTATGCATTTTCTTGAAACTAGTATTTTTGTACTATTAGTGACTGAAAATCATGAATATTCACAAAAAAAAATTAGATTTTTGGATGTATGTAATTTCTATGATTTTTCAAATTGCATGCTCCCTAGACCATTGAAATTGTCCCATAGGTGGACCTAAATCTGAAAGCTGCAAAAATCAGTAGTTATCAAATCAAAGTTAAGTATGCGTTGTTCAAATCTATCAACAAATCAAATTTAACCCTTGAACAACTCGGTAGACATTTTGCGTCCAAGGAATGACAAAGAATCAAATTGTAGAGCATAGAAGTGCAACTATTTATCCACGGAATTAGGGATGGAAAGGCAAGATCTTCTATAGTATTTTGACTTCCTATGAGTACTTTTGGATTTTCTTAAGCCCTAAAGGACCAAGGCCTTTTCTTTGCGAAAAAACTCTCAAAACTGCCATTTTTATAGCAAAGATATCTACGTTTAAACTTTAAAGTGAAAAAAACAAGTTTGTTAGCACATTGCGGTACTAGATTATTTGACTTTGAACCTTCTTAACTTTAATTTTTTGCTCTACAGAGTTTTGAGCTTTAAATCTTTATGGTGGAGAATTGAGTTGAAAGTCTAGGAAAAAATTAAGAAAATTAAAAAAGCATAAATTTTAGTCTTTGAAAAATTGTTAAGTAGAAGTAGGTACAAGATAGAAGAAAAATCTAAATTATTAATACCTTCAAGATGGAATTAAAACGCACTAATCCCAATGGTGAGATTGTTATAGGAAGAAAAATAAACCACGTGGAACTTTTTTTTTGAAAAATTATAATAATTGCATTAAAAAACAAAATAATCCTACAACTAATTTTTTCAAAAAGATGCTTGAATTGCCCGAAAAAACAAGATTGTCCGTAACTTTCTCACAACGAGTCCAAATGGAATGAACCAAATCTTTTTATGTAGGCAAAAGTATAATCTATGAGAAAAAGAATTTAAAAATTTTAAATTTTTGTTTTTTGCTGCCCCCTGCCCCCCTCTCCCTTGTTTTGAGCTTATTTGGGCATAACTTTTGTTCCTGGACACCGAACTGTGTCCCTAGACTTCAGATAATGGACATTCGAGAGGTGCGCTTGTGGATGTTTTTACCTTCCAGAATTGAGTATYGCAAGCAAGGTTGATTGAAAAAAATTCACTGCCGTCGCCATGTGAGTAACAGAGGGAATGACAACTGCAGCCAGTATGGCTATTTGCCTAAAAACCAATAAAAGGCAGCATGAGGAATTCCCTGGTTCTGAGGATCAATCCTCTCCAGCAGCTTCCGTCGAAATGGACGGCCAGGATTTATCGGCGATCACTACAATCCCAGAGTTCGATGAGTTCGATGAGTTCGACGGGTTCCACGAGCTCCATCACCTCCATGAGTTTCATAAGTTCCACGAGTTCCAGTCTAGCCAGACACCTCGAGTGGCTCGATGCAAATGCATGGAGATTATTCCTTCAAGTCCTAAAAGCCAGGTCTACTACTACTACAGTAGTACTACACAAACAAAATTTCTGTCCAACGAGTCTCTCACTTTGCACTGTAACTTACTTACTGTACACAACTTGAAGCTGGATCTAGTGAAGACCGGAGTGCATTAAAGGTGGGACGGATTCGATCAACAGGAAGCCACCAGGCGAATGAATGCGTCCAAATGCGTATCGGCATATGGTGCCATTTGCCAAACAAATCATACGTACATTGTCCAACGCTCAATCTGTGTCTTGTAGAACTGGATCGGACGGACGGACTCCCAGCTAGCTACACTGAATAGGGGGTATTAAAAGGGACCCATACTAATTCATTGACATTTTCACACAATATAAATATCTATCTTTATTGTTGTACATCAACAATAAGGGTAGTCACACCTTCCTCACTCCTTACAAATTCTCTACTGAATGAAGACGTGTCAATTTGAAATTGGCTTTCGGTTGGCTTTCCAAAGCTGAATATTCTTACTGTGTCAAGAGTTCTTGGCGTCCATTATTCTCCTCTTGAGGTGAATAATGGACGTGGAGAACTCTTCGCACAATAAGAATATTCCGCCACCTTTGTTTTTCGCCTCCACATTGCTCCTCCATTGGTTCCTTTTGTTCCACTATGGTTCCTTTAGTATGCTATGGTGACTTTAGCACAACTTTCCTTGCATGCAACCCCATTATTCTTTGTTTTCATTCTACACTCACAAGATTGGGGGGTCACACTTTCACAAATTTAGGCTACCGATTGGCTCCTTGTTTCTCTCAATCTTAAAAGATTTTTTTGTAGAGTGAAGAAGGTGTGACTACCCCTAGTGACTGAAGTGTCCATAGACGGTACATCATGTTTCGAACATCTATAGTTTCCCTCATTTAGTCCCCTTAAGAGCATCCCCACCAGGGCTTCCCTATCCCTTTCCCTACTTTCTTTCGAGACCTCATGTACAGATGAGACCTGACAAATCTTGCAAAGAAGGCTCGCGATATAGAACTGGGGCCCAACTTCTGGAGAGTTCCGTAAAATTTAGGGATATAGAACTTGGAAAAGCTTGGTGTAGTGAAGGTTCCATATCTATATCTGTATTTGAGGTTCTCTCCGTAAATTTTTAGGAATAGGGAACTCAGTGGTGGGGTTGCTCTAATTGTTAGGTCCCCCTTAATACCCCTATTCAGTGTAATACCCTATTCTGTGTAGCTAGCTAAGGCCAGATTTAACTTATTGGCCGAGTGGTGGGGAAGAGATCGGAATCGGGCATCAAATTAATGGGTGGCTGCGGTGAGCTGGATCGAGAGCTACTGAACTACTACTACTGTAGGTGAGTCTAGTCTAGCGACTGCATGTAGTGCAAGCAGGTATAGCACTATAGCAGAGGACAGTCAAGATCAAACGGCTTTACCCGGAAAGCGCTCCGATCGATCGACGTGACCCATAATGCATGTGCCAGACGACGATCGAGGAACAGATCTGGCCGCATTGATACGTCCGTCCGAGGCATGTATACTGTGCTGTCGGTATATAATTTCACCGATCCGTATTGTCTCTCTCTCTCTTTCACAGAAGTATGCAATCCATCCATTTTCCTCATGATGTGTGGGTGCTTAAGTTCTGCGACCTTTAATTTGGTGAATTGTAAGCTTAGACTACGTTCAATGGTAAGTTATTTGCTAATGATGCATAACCATCAGATTGTTCGAAGGAAGGTTAGCAAGAATCTCGAACAATTTGAAGCTCCCCAGTGAAGAATTGAGGACTAACTTATTACAGTACTACTGTACTGTACAGAATTCAAGAATTTTCTTCATTTGTCAGACAAAAACGACACGAGCTGGAAAGCGAAAGATATGCTCCAGTAGCTTACTGCCCTCRCAGTTCCCGAGAGATCCTGGGCTCAATTATTATTAGTACTTTGAGAGTATGAAATACAGTTATGTGAATTCTTTTCAATATTTTCTCATATTGTATTTGAGTATTGATGACGTATCATTGCAGAAGTGTGTGACTGGCCGGCTGCGTGATCCTTTTTCAAGGAGATTCCTTGTTACGACTGTACGTGCATRTAAGTTAAGCTTACCCTGCACATGATCTGGGCAACTAGAAATGTTCAGTTTGTTTTTGTGTTTATTTTTATGTATTTGTTTTGTCATTTTGGAGAAGGAAYCAGCTRTTTYGTTCATACTCATGYGATACTTGGTGATATCTATATCAAAACTAGGTGCTACAAAGGTAAAACTTGGCTACCAGTCTTGAAATACAATAATAATTTGAATATTTTGCCTTGAAATAAATGAAAGTTCCCTTTCCAAAAAATAGTCAACATCATTTGGTTGTGGCCAACAGACAAAATTTTGAGCTTGAAAAAAACATTGTTGAAGGGGTAGTCACAAATTGGAGCATTTTTATTGCCTAAAAATTGTTCAAGTTTAATATCAACATTTTGTGCACTAGTGCAAGGTCTAGAGGCTCAGCTTGAATATTTTGAAAAGAGAAGAGGATAAAATTGTGCTCATCTTCATGCACATACATGCTGCTTGTAATAGTGCATATATGTTTGTATTTAATTAGTCAAACCTTATAATTTTTGAATTCTCGGACTGTTATCAAACTTTTTCTTCACTATCTAGGAATCTTAATTGTAATCTTTCACATCTTACAAGTTACAATCACTTAGATCAGCAACAAAAGAAATTAAAAGTTATGATTATATTGGTTCCTAAGCGGGAGCTAAGGACAATATTACGCAAGCTATAGTTGCTAGTTGTTCACATGGGGGGCGGTGTTAGCACCAAAGCTACATGGTGTGGCAATAAACAATGCTCGTTGGTCCCCAATAGTTAATGTCCAGCATGTGTTGTAGGTATTTAGTACAAAGCGTCAAAGCCGCAATTACATAAATGCGTAATCATATTGGGAAGTTATGTGCGGTCTTTATTAGTGATTGTTTTTCTTTGGTACAAGAATTGCCAATTCAATGGTTGTAAGTGGTTGTTGCTCCTCATGAAATATGGATATGCATGCAACATGGTGTCTACAACAAGCGTCGTCCTTCTCTTGAAATATTTTTTATTGTTGCTATACTCATTCATTCTTCATCAAATTTAGAAGTATAAATTGCAATGTGCATGCAAAGTCAAAGTAGAAATCATCACCACTTTCGAGTGTCTTCTATGCCTAACTAGGTACACGATAACCACATAGAGCCATTATTGTTCAACATAGTTGTAGCCAAGTACTTGTGGCACAAGGGTGAATGCAAGAAAGTCTGGTCCTATTTTGCGTCACACTTGCAATGACGAAGTTGTCATGCGCTATAACTTTTGGAGCATGAATCCAATCATCTTGAAATTTTTATTGGAGATGTCTAAGTTGATATTTATCAGATCCCTTATTTTTCAGAAATTTTAAAAAATCATTTTATATTTAAATTTTGATTTAGCTAATTTGTCACACTTTGCGGTTTAGGGTTTTTT